>JAWNMD010000632.1:0-45539 GCA_035044365.1 Drosophila neotestacea
GCTTTTAACGGAAAACAAAAAATAGGCAACGTTTAATAGACGCAAACTTTAACAATGTTGGAAGCTCACGCAAGCTGCCTCTTCCTGGGAATAGATGACCCCAAATAAGAGAGGACTTAAGTCAGAGTCAAGAGGGTAGTTAAGTTTTTGTGGATCGGCTTATTGCCAAGCTTACTATTAGTTAAGAGCTTAAGCCAATTTTTTCAGTCATTGTGGTCTTTTGAATTGACTCTCGAAATGCCAAATGCCAATTTGAATGTCCCCGTGTGCGAATCGATGGCCTTAAAAGTGCATAATCCCATTCATTGAAATATTTCTGCGGGTGTTAAAACCAATGCAGCCAGCATGTAACCATCCAACACAACTGTCAAACCACGAAAACCACCGATTCCATTGCACCACACTTGGGCTGCATTTGTGGCTGCCCTGAGGCACGCACTATGCCATTTGTTCGTCAGTCTGTCCATCCCAATGGACAATTTTTGTGGCCATAAATCAACAATGCGACATGTAGATTGTTGGCAATTTCACGCTGCATCCTCAAAACATTCCAATTACGGAATTGCCATGCCCATGGTCATTGCGATAATCAAATTTGGCTGCAAGCTGCGCTAATTGCTGTGCCAAACTTGAACCGACGTAATAATTACAGACAAGTTATAAAGCAGTCTGACGGCCTTAAAATATTTATGTAACTCAGCGAAGTCATTTACGTAGAATTCATTTGTAGTTTCAGTTAAGAGGTTTTTCTGCAATAGTTTCAAACTTATCATTGAATAAAACTTTATTTAATTCCATTTCAAGAACTTTTTCAACCTTCACTGGGACACAACTATATTGGATTTAAAATGAATTGAACCTTGCCCATTTTAAGGCTTAAACGGGCAAATGTCCATTTGCACTTAAGAAAAGCTTAAGACTCCTGCACTGATCCTGGTTCAGTGCCACTCAAATGGAAGGAGACAAGATAAGAAAAGTTAAGACTGCACTCAATAGTTGGTGGATGGAAAAGCAGCTTAAGATATTTTCCACTGCTGCTTCAATTGCATGCAAAGCATCTCGGCAAAACTTCCTCTCATCACCAATCTTCCTTGGTCTCTTTTTGCTAAGTGCACTTTAAAAATGCCAGTTGCTGGCTGAGCTAATTAAGAAATTAATGATGTGGCAAACTGGCTGCAAAGGGATCTGCTTGGGGGCATCTAATCTTCCTCTATTGACACCAATAGCTTAGAGAGTGTATAAGTCTATGTGTGTGTGTGTGTGTGTGTGTATGTGACAGTCAGTTGTGCTGTCCTCGATGACACTCGACCGCAATTGGCAAACCACAAAAGCGACCCTTTGTCTGATATTCGAGTGCTAAATGTGTTTGCCACTCAATAAGTGCCACTCGCTGGCAGTGATTGAATCGATTTGAATCCTTCTGTACGCCTTTTGCTGCTTCCTTTTGCTGTTCACACGGTTCACTGCCCAAACGAGGTTGTTCACTTGCTGTTGGCTGAACAACAAAGAGGTTTCATAGGAAAGTTCATTCTCATGATGTCAATTCCACGAAAGCTGAGACAGAGCCAATAGAAAACAAAGGTAATTCAGGCAGAGCCATGCACCGAAAAGAAGGTAAAGTTGACCAATGTTTGAGAGTGCTTTCTGGCCAACAATTCATCTAACTGTGTGGTTATCCTGTTTCTTCAGTTTGTTGGCCAGCTAAATTAATGAATTGGCTTCACTTTACAGTTTTATCGCGTTGCTAACGTCCAAAGTTAAGAGAAGAGGGAATAAGGAGGAAGGGTACGTGCTTGGCACGCAAAGATGTCCTAAATGAATTGCTGTACTTCAGGTTTCATTTACAAAGTCCCAGCTGCGGTTCTCAACTAAATGACATAATACACAGAATAGAGACAGGAAGAGGATTGGGGTTAGGGCTTCCTTCTAATTAATTAAATTATGCCTACAAATACTTTGTTGTTCTTCGGATGCTCTCATTTTTACGTGGAATTTTAAGAGGCTTCTTTCATTAATTTAAAGTGTTTGCCTTGCTCATATCTCTAAGTGGTTCAAAGAATTGAATTCGGGATTAGAATTAATACGATTAAATATAGAAAGGAAACCATGGAAAGTTCTTGAAGGACAAACTATTTTAGTTAGTATATATTTGTATAATTAAGTGCCAATATTTAAAATACACACAATGATTAGGTGTTCTGTTAGCTTCTTAATCTGATTTCTCTGTCAACTGCATGGAACTTAACTTGATATAACAACAGGAACAATGACACTAAATGTCATTTGCAAGTTTCGTAGCAATCTAAATTTTTAAACAATTCCATGAATAACAAAACAGCAATCAGCCCATCCATACAGAGTTCCACGCCCAGAAGGGAAGTTATCTATTACATTCTTCTAAAGTCTTCTCTTTGTGTGGGGAAAGTTCTCCAAAGAAAACTCAATTTAAAGTGTAGTTCCTGAGGCTTCTGCCACATGACTCAATGACAGATTGAAGAACTGAAATTCTTGTTGTTTATGTATACGTATGAGACTGCGTGAGTGTGTGTGTGTGTGCGCAAGTGTGTAACTCTGCAAGGGTCAGAAAGGTGAGAAACCGAGTGGGCGAGTGACCCAGGGGCCAGGTGTCGCCTCACATTTCCTCAAGGCAGCAAAGCTTAAACTCAAATGAAAAGTTTCCGAGGGAAAAAAGAAAAGAGAACACCAAGAGAGGATAATACTTGTTTATACACATGCAAAGGAAGAGACTAACCGACAAGGCAATTAATTTGATGTTGTCACCCCATCAGGGAGCACCCAAGGACTCGCAGGGAATACAAAATGGCGACATGAAAACTTAAGCTAATTAAAGCGCTTATCAAAAACGTTGCTGCCTGTATGTATGTGTAAGCGTGAGAAAATTAAAATTTCACACAGAATTGAAGGAAATTGTGCTCAAGCGCATACATACTTAAGTGCGTGTTAAAGGCTCAACAAAGAGATCTTGTTTCTGTGGTTCTGGATGAGAATGTGAATGTGCGTGTCCTTGTTGATGTTTTTCGTTCTGTTTCCTGTCACTTGATGCCTCTCCCAACCACACTTACCAAGCAAATATTTAAACATTATGAGAATCTCTGCTTCTCTTCTTCCTCTCACATCTGTCTGCTTATCTGTCAAGTTGTGAAGGGGATTTGTCTTGTTTTGGATTTGCACATCTAATTAAGTTAATCGCCTCACGTACACTGCGTGTTGTACTTTAAAGTGGATGTATGATAATTTGACATTTGATATAAAATAAGAATGTATTCAAGGTAAAGGCAGAGAATCCACACCTGCTGAGGTGTCCCAGTTAACCAAAGCTTTACAATTGATTGACCCAGATGACTGGCTGCAATATAAACTAGGCAGAAACGTGAGGATTTCTGCATGAATAGTTTTTGTGGGATATGAGGAGTGAAGCAACTGCATGAATTTTAAGAAGAGAACAGAATGTTGCATTATTCGAGTTCCCACACAGGATAGGAAACATTTTTAATTTATGCTTCGGCTGTAAATTTAAGCAACTTTTTACTACATGTTGTAGCCACAATGTTGCACAAAGCCGATGAAAAGTAAAACGGGAGCATGGACCCAGATTTTGTTGCCTAAAGAACAACATTTGTTAGTATCGCGGATAATAAATAAGGTAGCAATATTTCAACTGTCTTCTCTGCCAAGAAATTTGCATTTAAAGCAAACGATAAAGTATATATTGTAAATATTCATTCTATACTTTCCAGACGAAAGATATGTCTTTTAGACTTCAAGTTCAGTAAATTTCTATAATGCTGTGAAAATGAATTGCAAGTTTCTTTCAAATTCAGCAAACTGTCATTGTATCCGTGACGTATACGTAATATGATCTGTCCACAACCATTTGTGTCAGTCTGACGGAACGACTGCGACATTTGGTCGACTCAAGGCGCATTGCGCCAATAATTTCTCATTATTTTTTCAGGAAAACGAAAGGAAAGGAAAGAAAAGCCGTCTGTCAGTTGGAATTATCCATGTTTGTGGCCCGCTTTAAAGTAAGGGCTGTCTGCCCTTGTTTATATCTGTTTGCACGTTCCTTATTGGCATTTTCCAAACCTAGATCCAGTTGGCCAAGCGAATGTCGCTGTTGCTCATCAAACAAAGTGCATTTTGTCGTTATGCAGCAAACAAGCGACAACAAATACGACAAGAGCATGAAGAAGAGGAAAGGAAAAGCAAACTACATCAGTTCATTTTTCTTGTCGGAACTTTGTTTATCTGTGTGCTGTATTTTTCTATTTCCACTTTTCGCACTGAATATTTCTTATAATTTTAACCAGCGAAGAGACACACAACAATTTCTTCTCATTTCTCTTGAAAGTATCTACAAAGTGCGCAAGACGCCGCGAAGAATGCAATGCACAAAGTAACTGTTAAGAGTTGTGAACTTTAAATGCTTAAAGAAAAAAGAGAAATAAGGAAGTTTGGGTATGGAGCAGTGAGCAGCTAAATGAAAAGCGTATTTCGTGTAGCCCATACTCGAAGTAAAAACTTATGCCTTTTCTTTCACTTATTTGGCACATACAAACTATGACGGGTACTAGCAGTATTTGCCCAACTTTGTTCAACTGCAGAGAGAAACACGAAGAAGGAGAAAGTTTCTGTGCCTTTGTGCAAATATTTTGCACGGAAATTGCATTTGTGGTGCAGCTTGCAACAATTACAACAACAATGATGAGGTTGATGATGATGGCATGATAATTAAAATTGTGCAAAAAGTCAGAGGGAAGAGAGAAAGGGGAGAAAGTTGTGTAATAGAGTCGCGGATGCAATGCGGCGTGTTAAAAGTGGCAAGCACAACGGGGAGCTGTGCCAAATTGCAATGAATAAGTAATGAATAGGAATAAGGGAAGGGAAAGGGATGAATGCATTTAAAAACTATGGGAGATGGTTTGATTAATGTTGGAACAGACGAAATCATTGGAGCATACTCTTACTCCACTTGCGATGCTCACTCAGTTCTCTAAATTAAAAAATAATTTCGAAATTACTGAGGAATGCAAATCCTTTTGAATGGAATCCAACCCATAACCGTGGCTTTGGAGTTGCAAGTCTCAGTACAAGTCTGTTAATATCTTGTCATTTGCATAAAACTCAACAATATGAAAACAAATTCCAAGCAGTTAAGACTCTCAGTTAAGACATTTGAAATAACAAGGGCAACAACTACAGTAAAAGGACAATTCAATTTGTCTTAGTGGCAAATGCAGAAATAATTAAGGCGCACTTGGTACGAATAATAAACTCCATAAAGTTTTACCAGCCAAGACAAAAAAGTTGTTGCCGTTTAACTGAAATTTTTCCTCAATAAGATGAAGAAAGAATGAATTCAAGTCAAAGTTTTTCAATAAGCGGCAATGCCAAAAACGTGGTTTAAAATGTGTATCACATGAAAGGGAACTCGGAGGGATACTCAAGGAGCAGTCGAGGGAAAGCACTCAGACTACACGGTTGTGAAAATGTTTTGAGGCAAGAGAAACTTAAAGAAAAAATGGAAAAAGTGGCAGTCGGAAAATACACGAAAAATATAGAGCCAAGGCCATAGGGCGTTATAATTTATGATAAGCCAATAAAAATAATTGAAAAACATTAAAAGCAGGCAGTGCTCAATGGCAGCCACACATCAGCCCATCATCGTGTTCATATGAGGGTACAACGAACTCAACAAACTCACAATTTCTCCCCATTTGTAGCTATTTTTATCGATTGCTTTCGCGGTATAGGGAGAGTATCGAAATGGAGGCACGAGAATATTAAAATAATGGCACGCAATAAAAGGCAAGGCATAAAAAACGACACGGCAATGTCAAAGTTGAGACGGAAACCTCAAGGCATTGTGACTGCGGATACTGCCGTGTGAAAGGTTTGAAATATATGAATAAAATATGGCGAGAAGTGAGACCAACAGTTGGGTTCAAATCTCGCTTGCTGGTTGATTATTTCATCTCTTTGTTTTGTTTGTTACAGAAGCTAAGATGACAAAAGATTATGATTTGCGTGCATCATTGGAGATTTTCCATACGATTTACTTTTTTGCGGTTCATGCTGCGTATACGTAATGTGCACCGGCAGCAATGAAATGAGAAATTGCACACGTAATTCACATTACATTCAGTTGCTTGTGACATGCTCATATTAAGAATATAATTGAGTGTTTTTATGTGTCGTTTTGACGTTGATGTACCTTAAAAATGTACTTCAAATGTAACGTATAACGTATATCTTGAGGCACTTAATTCTATTTAAGAGTCAGATAACAACTGTCTAAGCTTTTTAAGGGAAACGCAGCTTTGTTAAATACTTTGAGTTTCTTTATAAACTTATCTTCGGCAAATCTTGATCTTCTATTAAGTTGAAACAAGCAACAACTTAACCACTTGAGCATCACTCCTCTGGCCACAAAAAGTTTTACGCGTTATATTTCACAGCCTTGGCTTTGGTTTGTTAAGATTTTATTCGGTTTGCTTGGATTATTTTGGCGAGTTGCCGTTAATGTTTAGCGCCTGACAGCATAGCCTTCATTTTGTGTTACACGCTTTTTAACTTAAAATAAAATTACATTTATTTTTGGCTAGACAACCTTAAATATTAATGCACAATTTAGCCTTTTGTTCATTTTTGTGTTACGAGTAAATTTGCTATTGAATTTAGTACAAAGGCAACACAAAATTAACCGCTATGTCATCAATTTAAGTCCGACGGACAACAAAAATACTTTTGCCACATCATCAAAAATGCATCAGATTAATAAATTTCATTAAATTTCAATTTGCTGCTCTTTTGTGGTTTTCAACGGATGCCAACGACAACAACAAAACAAACAAAACCCTGTCGAGTTATTTTCATTATTATTTTTATTATGTGCCTGTTTTACATAACAGAAAGAAAAAAAATCAGTAAAAATGCCAGGGACAACAAAAGCAACAACATGGCAACATTTTCTTTTCATTATGCTAGATGGTAAGAGAATCGGGAAATTGGGACGACAATAACGATAATCATAATGACACCAGCAACGGTGCGAGACATCGTTAGGAGACACGTGGAATGGAACAAGGGGCGTATGATTGACACTTTTACATGCGACCATGATGGTCAGAATCTCTCAGAGTTGGGAATACCGACACAAACACACATATGAGTACGTGTGTGCTGTGGTTTGCATATTTGACCAAAACCACAACTTTTGATAGTTCTCCCAATCTGTGGGGTCAACAATGCAGTTCAAATTACTAACTCCTGTCACAAAGCTGCATCCGCTTCACCTCTTGCCTATCCCACTTTTGGGGAGTCATGAGTGACATTTAACCTGGGTAGGAGCAGCAACGAGAGATTGCCATTTTTAGCTGACTGTGCGCTGTAGAGCAAGCCGGAGGGTCAACAATTACAAAAGGATGCGGTTTTATTTGCCAGCCCAACAGCAGCTACAAAATGTTAAGGCAGAGGATGAGATAGAGTGAGTGGAAAAAGATAGAGGGAGCTGATGGATGATTGGCAAATTCAAAGCATGTGTTGTGTGGCCATAAGTTTGTGCCCACAACTAGAACAGAATGGAAGTCTGACAAAGTTTGATTAAAAGGCTATGTCAACATTCTGTAGATTTAACTTGGCTCAGCCGAAATCGGATATCGAATGAAGTCAAGAACGGCACATAGTAGGGCACAAGAATAAGGCCTAGAAAGTGCCAACCAATTATAATTGCAGTTTGAGTGCAGCATTGATAGGAAGAGCTGGGCAATTAGATTGTATTTCATTCCATTGTAGCTGGAAATTGACAGGAGATTACTACTGTCTGCTTAGTAAGTATAGCTTAGTTTAAAGGTACCTTTACCTTTTATCGAATCTAAGCCAAGACCAAACCACAATGCAATTTACTGATTAAAAATATAATAAAAAGGATAACAATTGGTTTCCAATTTATTTATTAAGCTATTATAAATTTAATGCAGAATTATCCATTTATTGTGTACTTTGTTTGTTGGCAGTACTGAACATATAAAAATTAGCTTTAAATGTATCACGCATACGCACCGCATGCTGATAAAGGCATCTGAGACTGACACATAAATCAGAACGCATAAATTTTATTATCCTCCCTTTTATTACGAATGGCTAAAGGGACCTTTTAGGGGGAGAGCAATGAACTGTCTCCCGCTGGGAAATGAATCCCCAGACGAAGTCCTTATGTGGATGGATGAGAGAATCGCATACTTGAAATGCTTTTAACAGCGCATTTTATTAACTCTGTTGAATTATGTGATTAGGCTTCGAGCTTGTATGTAGGTATTTTTAAACATTAATGGGAAGTCATGGGATCATAAATATCTGCAACAAATGCTGAATTATGTGGAAATCAACAGATGATATTAATAATTTTAGTTGGGGAATTTCAGATCACATTTAACATTTGGCAGAGTAAATCTTCTCACCCAGCCAATCAGCAATATATTAAGCCACGTGAGTAATTTACTGAATTAAAATGATGGTCGGAATCGCCTCCGGAATAAAACATTCATCCGCCAGGACGAACCCTGCGGATATGCAACACTTTTGGGGGGACGCAGAGGATATGTTGCGGCTGTTGTCGGTTTCCCCTTCACCCGATGGCAGTTTTCTACTTCTGGTATAAGTTGAATGCAATTTAAATTGAATTTTCCTGTTTTCATTTATTGAATACGGATTGCAGAACATGCTGAAGGGAGGGAAAATTAGCAGGATGCAGTTGAAACATTTCATATTTGTCGCCTTATTTGAACTTTGTCTGCCTGCAGCAGCTGGAATTGTTTCCAATTTGTAGCAAAGCTAGAATGAACAATGTATGGGCCAAACAATGATTTTAGTAACATACATATGGTTAGGCGTAAATTTTCTCTGAGTGACCCCATGAGAAGGACTAAATTTATTGCCCCTGTTGCTGACAGACTGAATTCTGTCGAGGACTCGATAAAAAATGTGGTAAACAGCATTGGGTATAATTCACTGTGCCTTGTTTGCTTCTAATATTTACCCTCTTAAAATAAGTAGTTCCTACGCCAGGCTTTTTTCATTCTGCCTTAATAATTATAAATATATTTACTAAGTCTTTCGCTTTGCTTGTCTAATACGTTATCAGCTAATTGCAAATAAATTAGTGAGAATCGAGGCAGGCATCGTTATTAAAAAAGAGAGAATTGAGTCACCCGCCTTAGGAATGGACATTTCCAAAAAGCTCTTAAAGTTTTTAAAAGGAGAACGGTAGAAACTAAGAGCAAAGTTGAAAATTGACCGCGTTCATCAGAACACAACAATCATCAACCATCTACGACCCATCAAGAAATTTTTTATAGTCTACAGGTGAATGCTTTGATAGAACTTTTGGCAAAAATAAATGCTTAACAAGGTTCTAACTTGCAAAACTTAACCGATTTCAATGTAGAATATTATTTTAGCCATAATCTGATTTTTAATTAAAATTTTTGTTTTCCAAGAAAAGCTTTCAAGGTTTTCGAATATATAGATAAGCATCTTGAACATAGTTTGTAATTTTTATTCATTCTTTTTTGTTTGTATAAATTTTAAGCAATGGTTTTCAGAAGTTTATAGCATTTTTTTGTATGCTAAAAAGCTCAGAAAACTGTTAAAAAAAATTTAAAATGACTGGTCAGTCTTTGGGTGTAATTAAATATTTCTACCCAAGGAAGCTGACACTTTAATGGTTTTTTCCCCTCCTTTCATCTTCTCCTTTTAAATTGAATTTTCCCCTACCATTGGCTGTTGCTTACTTTGCAGCTAAATAAATATTTACCAGGTGAATTTTTAATTTAGGTTTTTTTGTGTGTGCGTTGGGACCACATCAAACGCCCCATAAACGCCCTCTTTCACAGGAAACTAAATAAAAACGGAGCCAGATTTACAGTTAAGGTTGCCTAAACCACTTCAGAGTTTGGTTACTTGTTTATCTTTTGCCTTTTATTCATTTGCACATGACAGACACAAACAGTGTTCACATTGAATCCCTTTATCAGAGTGAAATTTCTGTTGACATTTGTGGGTTTCAACAGAACCCTCCCTATCTGCCCCACTTCATTGTATAAATGCAATTATAGTGGATTGAAGTTTTTCTTTCGATCATTCGCCTGCCTTAAGTGCATTGATAAAACCAGATGAAATGCTATTGGTTATGTCACCCGAATTGCAGTCAAATATTCCCGCATCCCACATCGTGAGGAAGGGAGGCTCGTCAAAGTGAATTGATTGTCGCGTAAATAAACAGACTGAAAAGAGAATTCCAATAGCGCGGAAATTTGATTTCCTCTGGTTAAGGCATACTGAACAAAAGTTGGCCAGCTTCCATTACCTTTCGTTCCCCTCATGATCCGCATCTGCTGTCGTAAACAGTCAAAAACAGCAACAATTTAATTGAAAATTAATGTAACATTTTCACCAGCTGCTTTACGCATTAAACTGAGAACTTTGCGACCTCTCATAAAGTAAATAATTAGTGGGCCATTAATTGAGCCCTCTTGTAGAGTCGTAACGGGCAAATAGGCTTAGAGCAAGACGGTCGCAGTTCAGTTCGTAGAGTGAAGGAACAGAAGATTTTGGTTCGAGCTTGAGTTCGATTCAATACAAGAACATGTAATATTTTCTCCACTGTGTTTTACTTTCCTCAATTATTAAAGCGTATGAAACTGAATAAATATATGTTTACTCTTTTAAGAATTGTGTTCGAATAATTATTACTATAAATATTAATACAAAATACAAAATGAAATAGACTAAAATACGAGCCAAGTCATAACAAATCATGTGTACATACATATATAGTGAATATCTTTAGTTAACTACATAAATTTCGCTACGCTTGTTTACAGAATTCAGTAGAAAACATTTAAAATGTAAACAAGTGGGATGGAAAGCCAAAAGAAAAGCAAACGCCAAATGCAGGAAATCAGAAATTAAACGAGCTGCCAAGTAAAACAAAGGAAGGCAGAATAACCATTAAAACAAAGGCGGGGAAATAAAATGAGCACATATTTAAATAATCATTTCGCAAAAATTCATTAACCGTCAGCAAAAGCTGCGTTTAATTAATATTTGTGCGACAAGCTGTTTGTGAATTAGGTGAAAAATGAATTAGGTGCAAACTTTTTTGGGTCTGTAATTTGTATTTCCAGGAAAGCGTAGAGCGACTTGAATCATCGGCATGTTTTTAAAATGTTTGTCAAAGAAAATGACAGTACATCTTCAGAGGAATCTCTTACAGTGTATTTGCGTCTGACTTCTTCTACTTTCTTGGCATAATTCAAAACTCACCTCATCCCGCTTACTTTGCTTGAAAAAACATGAAACAACAACGGAAGCAATTTACACAATGCAAATTGGTGAGTCAAGTTGAGCACTTCCTACAGCTGTTATCCCTTTCAGACTTCCTTTCATCTACAGACAAAATATCAGAAGGCTCTTCGTAATTTCTCATCAGCCCGTTACCCCGTTACCCCGTTACCCCTTTACCCTCTGCATATGAGCAAAGTCCATTAAATATGATTTATATGTGGCATACATATGACTACCTTGGCTCTTCTGGATGAACTTTTTCAGAGGCAACAAATAAATTTTTAGAAACGAAATATAAATCACCGCAAACTTTTTTAACAGCCAACAAATTCGTTTAATCAAAGTCTCAAAGGAATTTCTTTGGTAAATGTTTTTCTTTTCACGACTTTATAATGTCATTTAGACTGCTATACATATTATTCCATTCTCAACAGGGGTTCGACACCTGCGCTAAGTGGTTCATTCAGCTGAGTCCACCTTCTCTTTTAGATCGTCATTTGTCCAACTAATTTTTCATTCTTAATGAGCTCGTTTCGAGCTACTTCCCTTTCTCCTCTATCTTTCAATTCACATTAGGCTGTGGGGTGATTATCCTTAGTCTCTCTTCGTACTTTTTAGAGGCACGTAGGTGATGTCAAACAGTTTATCAAAATGGTACAGAGCTTTAAACTGGGTAACTCTGATTGTCGCCTTATTAATGACAGCAATTCAAGTGCTCATTACTCTTTGTCCCCACCGAGCTGTTTACACTGCAACGCCTTCACCGTTCCAATTTCATTGCCACGCCCTGAGGAAATGATGTTGTCACCAAGTCAAATCGCTTTATATCCGCTGCGGGGGAAATGATTCGGACATGGACTCACCTTTCAGTTAACTGTTTTGCTTTACTTTAGTTCTGTTCTCTTCCCGCTTTCTCTATCCTTTTTCATTCTGAACTTCATCCTGTTCTGCTCTTGGCAAGTTTCAATTATAAACACTCTGACATTGGCTTAGTACGTTGCGTTTTATGGCCAGAACGTGCGTGGGATTGGCAACAAACAGATGTAGCTGCAATCGGCTGAGAGAAAGAAGCTGGTGAGTGAGACAAAGGTTGTTTACATGGAAAGGGATGAGGAAATTCACTCGTGTCAGTTTAATTCAAAGTAAACTTTTTAGGAGATGATATATTTTGTTATAAACTTGTCGTTTGTCTCTCAGTAGTGTATGAAAGAATTAACCACATAATTAAAATAGTTACTTTATGGCTAATTAAGTTTGCTTGGCCTGAGGTTTCTAGTAAAATCTACACAAGTCATAAAAGTTTATTGAAAAATAACTTGGGTCAGTTTATGGGCCCATTAAAAGGGTTGATCTGGGCTATGTGGCTGTCCAACAAAACCAAAAGCGAAGGCAGGTCAAGCGGCAAATGGCAACCGAAACTTGGGAGAAAAAGAAAGAATACATATTGTATATATTAAAGGAAAGAAGAAGGAGCCTACAAACAAGCGGGACAACACACTCATATCCCTAGTTGACCGTAAAAAGTTTAAATGCAACTAAAAAGAGAAACAAACGGAAAAGGAAAAAAAAGAAATAAATATAATGCAGCAAGAAGCATAAACAAACAGTACAAAAACTAAAACACAACAAACTATAAAAAAGCTGAAAACTTTTGTAATTGGGCAGCGTGAGAACACTGAGAACACATGACGAGAAAAGTAAAGAGAAAAAAGGATTTAAGAGGGCAATATTGTATGAAAAACTGTTGCAGTTTGCTTATGTTTGAATGTTTGCAACATAAGAATAAAACTAACTGAACTGGCAAAATCAACAAAAAGGCAACAGCCAGATAAAGGCCAAAATTCTTAAATACTTGCAGTAAAGTGTGTGCAGATTGTTGCAGTTTAAATTCAGTTTTTTTTGGATCATCACACACGAATTTAATGCATATTTATAGCTTTCTCTTCTTCTTTCCCTCTTTGTCCTTTCTTACACTCTCTCTTTGCTCGGGTAACCATATCATTATTCATCTCTGGCTGAGCACAATTAATGAGCTCGGCTAGGACAGAGGCAGCTGCTCATGTGGTCTGTTTGAAGCGGTCTGGCAAATAAACTTGTTAGTGATTGTCCGGTTAGTTGACTCTCTTAACTTAAACTAGGACAAATGGTACTTTACTACTTGTGAACTTTAAACAGCTTGTGTGGAATAGTGAAGAATAATTTATTCGTAAGCTAAGGATACATAAGACTACAGTTCGCTCTGTAAAAAGGAGAAGCAAACAACATTCAGTGACATAACAAAGTATCAATGACAGCGAAACAGAGTGAAAAGTACTGATACAATTGTATATCCCTATAGATTTCCTTTTTGAAATGGAGAATACACAACAAGGATATAAAAGGGGTCAAATACTTTCAATTGGGTCGCACTTGTTTTCAATGATTGCGTGAAAATCGATATATGGCAATGAAATTGGGTCACAAATGAGGAATAACAACTTCAGCTGTCTGTCTGTCTGTAATGTTTTTAAATAACATACTGTATTTAATTTAAAAAATGACTTTTTAATTTAAATTCTCGTCCGACTAGATTTTGAATATGCAACTTAATCAGAAAGGTTTTATGTAGAGTGCTCTAAAAGCCAACACGCTTCAAATTCTGAGAAGAATTTTCCATGAAAAGCTGAAAGCAACAACTGAAGAGTGTGTGTTGAGTGAAGTGCACGTAGCTGAAGTGCCAAAAGGATCAGTTGTGGGTCCCAGTGTGCTGGTTACTGTGGGCTGAGATTGCCGTTCAGTTGGTTAGACGGTGGTTCTTTGTTGTCGCTGGCATGCACAATTAGGCGCCTGAAAATCACGTCGAACAAAGCGATGAACTCGGCTGGAAAGCGAAGAATGGTAATAGGCTGGTGCGCGAGTGCGTATACGTGATTTCCGATGCACATTTCTTTCGTCTGTAAACCATTTAGCTGCATACTCTCTGATGACTGGCAGTGAGCAGCTGGGTAGTCTAAGCTTAGTAAGATGAGCCTGTATGCGAAATGAATACTACATCATACTGCACGTACCGTGTTCTATTCCGACACTTAAGCCGCATTGGAAAATTGAATTTCATATTCATTCGCGTGTGGGAATTTGCACACAATTGATGGAGTGCATCACATGCGAGTCCCTATACTCACATGCTATGTCTGAGTATTTGAACACACTCACGCAAGAGAGGGTTTTACATTGTGGGGCACCCCGAAATTAGATTCACTTGCAACGAGCACAACAAAACACGTTATTTCGCACGCCATCTATTTTTTATGCTGAAGGAATGTTATGGGGGAGAGGCTGGGAGGATAGAAGGACTCGGCTGTTCGCTTAATGCTCAAGTAGCAGCTGCTTATCGGGACACATCATGCACACGTTATGTGCTTCCTTTGCCATTCTCTTCTTTTTCTATTCCTTCATATCCTTCCTCTGTCAGCAGTCAAGTGTCTTTCATTTGCTTAGCCCGTTTTTCCTTCTGTTTGTTCTGCAGCTTTGCTTGTCGCTTGCTTGCAACAGATACAACAACAAAGCACAACTAAAACACAACATAACCAGCAGCTCCTCAATGTTTCTCTTTGCTTTTCGAGAGGAAAGTTAACATTCCCTGTTGGAGTAATACTGCAATAGCCCTGGCACCATTGTAATTTCTAGAAAAATATGCGAAACTGCATGAAATGTCAAGAATGCCCTACAAATGTTGACAATTAAAGCTTTTCTATAAGTCTTTTAAACACCATCTCGATTCTGTTTAAATGTTCAAATGATTCACGAGAATTGACACAGAGTTGCTTTGTGAATGAAACTTCTTTGACTTATTTGATTCGATTTATCTAACCTTTAGCTATTGTTCCCAATTTCTCTCAACTGTACAGCAGATATATGTTAGTTTTCCATCTTCTGTCATTGTTTACATGTGTTGCAGGTTGTAACAATAGTTGACCTCGTCCTTTCTAGCTACTTGATAAATTGAGCTGCAGCAAGCAAATTTCAAGTTTTCCCTATTCTCTTGTGCTTTGTTTGCTTTCATCCACAACTCTAAGTCCTTTGGCAAGCTAACGAGCTTAGAAACCGAAACAACAGTCTTTTAGTGGTAGCTGCCTCTCGACTTTCGCATGACTGTACAGCTAGGTTAATTGCCTTTTAACTGACTTTAGGTAAATCCAAAAGAGATCAAATTAAAGTAACAATTTTAGTTGCAATAAGTTCTTAATCAGAGAAATCACAAGATGGTAGTTTCCCCTTAACTTTCATTCCAATTAAGTTGCAACATTTGGTAAACTTGTTGGGGCAACTTGGCAATCTTTTGTGTGTTTCTATTAAGTTAATACGTAACACCCATAATCAGATATAATTACAGGAGAGAAGCAAGAAATGCAGCCCTAGCTCAAACAAATGTTAGAAAAAAGTTTGTGAAAAGACAAAAACAACAAACACGATGTCGATTAACTTAAGAAACACGTACTAAATTTTTATTGAATTGAACGCGGGGGAACAAAGTCAATGGAAAAGGGAACAAAAGGAAAAGCAAAAGCAAAAACGAATATAGAAACTATTAACAAAGAAAACAAAACAAAGTAAAACCAACAAAAGTCTACAGAAACTGTGGCATACCAACAGGCGACTTACACACACATTGACAAACTCAGACAGACAACACACACCCGCACAAGGAAAGACACTCGACAGCGTGTAGAGAATACCACTATGGGGTCATTTCCCATTTTTTCTTCATAAATAAAACACTCAAGAAGGAAACAAGATTTCTTAGTCCAGGGATTATTATCTGAACAAACAGCTTTTCAAAGCGTTAACAATTATTGAGGAAAATTAAAGTTAGCTGTTTTTGACATTTTTTAACTTATCATGCATTCTGTGATGCGCTCTGTTAAAACTTCAGGTACGCCTTATTACAGATTGATTTTTTTATTTCATTGAACAACATTCGCAAAGTGGGTTTTTGCCAAATAGTGGGACAAGTCCCCATGGTGTAATGTGAGAAGACAAAAGGAAACGTAAACAAAAACCGTTGAAAATAACGAAAAATTAAATCAGCAGAAAACAGTTAAGAATACGCGACTAGTAGACACCCTATCATTTAGTTAAAATGTATCAAAGCTCAACAGAATGAAACGCATTCGACAATGTTAGGTGATGTTCTTACATTACAACTGAGTGGCTTTACAAAGTCTTAAAATTTCTTTAGGGAATAACAACAGAAACTTGAGTACGCCCACGTACAAGGACTGCAAATCTGCAACATTTTGTTGAGATGTTGTTGAATTGTTGCTTTTGCTACCTCCTTCTGTGGCAGCCTTAATGTAATGCCATATTTCTTGTGCTGTCTGTGACTCCGACTCCGACTCCGCTCGAAGCATGTCAATTGCATCATTAATAATGGCATTTGCCAATGAGCATAGGTCGTGGCCAAAGGAAGGAGCATAGGCAGAGGCAGAGGCAGTCGAACTGACTGCCTATACATTGGGATACGTGCCCAAGTCTCTGTCTTGGCAGTTGACTAATGGCTCGCACATACGACAAGAGGTTTACAGACAATGAACTCCAACTGAGCTAATGGCAGAAGCAGCTAAATCGACTGAGCAGGCTTCGGACAAAGGAGTTCGAATGAAGGAACTTTGCTTGTGCTACCCCCTCGCCAGAAGTGCTGAAGTGAGAACGTGATCTGCATTGCAAATCAGCTTACCCAACTCACACTCCCTGGTTCTACTCCCCAGCTCCCAACTTCAAGATGGGATTTTCAACTAACCATTGACCCTCTAACAACATTGCGTATACGCTATTTTTCCACTAACTGAAATTTAATTTATATACCATATTCGCTGCCATGTCATAAATACTTTTCAGTTCTAATGCACAATTTAACGAATTAGTAGATCCACAGAGTCTGCTGAACATAATATTCCGCTGCTTACTCGCTTAACTTCACTTTCCAAGGAACCACGGTAACAACAAAAATCAGATTTATGTGCCGACAGTGGGGTGGACTATATCCTCTCGTTAATAACAAAAAAATTTACGCATTATGTTGCCGAAGCACATGTCCTGGTCCCTCCTTCAACTCCTCCCTCTAGTGCCTGTTCGAAACAGACAAGGGCCATAAATATGTTGATGTTTGTTACGGTTAAGAGCCTTCCATAACTGGTAGAAATGTGTGGGGGTGTTTATGTATATTATCACATCCTAATTACATTTTAATGCCACGGCATTTGCCACTTTTATGTAAGACCTAAAAATAAACTCCTCTTGCTTCGTCATTGATGGGGTTTTCAGCTCAAGTACCTTGACTGCACGTCAACTTAAAGTGACTGTTCTTGACAGGATATTAAGCTAAGCACCTTTATTAGCATAAGATAAAAAAGTGAAGTCACATAATATTTAAATGATATTAATATTAGATGGCTTTTCTGATTCATAGAGAAATAATTAATGAATTTAAGTAGGAATCAATACATGACTTGGTACCTAATGATACAAATCAATTCCTTCTACAAGTGTTAATGATTTGTTCTTAAACAAGCATTTTTTGTCTCCATAAACCATCAAAGGACATATTTAACAACTTTTGACTACATAATTGTACTTCATTTGACATTTAAGAAAAAATGTCTCAATCAAGCTGCGGAAAGTTATTAATAAATTTTACAAGAAGTATTCTATCTAGAAACTTATTTAAATCTCTTAAGCACACGACTTGTTTGCAATTTGCGCCTCCAAGCGCCAGGGGCAACAACAGATACAGTAACGACGACAACAGCAACAACAATGATCAAAGCAGCAGGCTGTAAAATTAGAAAACTTCTCCCTGGCATACAAATGAAGCGTTTAAATTGTTCCCCTTCCATCTGTGACACAACCAGTCAACAATTGTCCTCTTAGCAGCCAATAAGCCGCACCCGAAATCATTGTCAGAGAGTGTGCACCACGGATCTGACAGTCTGCCCAAGACTTTTATTGCGGACCGAGATTGCCGCAACAGCCGGTGAGGAGCACACAATGGGTACGTAATTGTAACGGAAATAGTTGGACTGGAATCAAGAAATGCGATGGCTTTTGGCGCCTTTCCAAATGGACCCTTCAGCTGGTGCATGCAACTCGTAATAGTTATGGAGGAGCTCTTCTCGTTTCCCCTTCTTTAAGCTACAGTCTCCATTAACGTCGAACCATTTTAATATTTAAAATATCATTCAGAAAGCGAAAATAGCGCAGGCATGAATTTTACGACAGGCTGAATAATTCAGCAGGCGACAATAATAATAGTTAGGATATTCCTTATGCCCTACCAGGTCCCAAGTATCAGCAAACAGACTACAGACCCGTTGGCTTAAGTGCTTTGTGCTTTGCATGTGAAAATCCCCTAAAAACACACATATTGTGACAAGTGGAGAGTCGACATGTTACTCAACTCGGATAGACTTGGACTGAGTCTAAATGGGAGTTTGTTGTGGCGGCAGCTCAAAGTCTAGTCGGAAAGAAGGGATCACTGCAAGGCGGCATTAAATATGCAAATTAAAGTGCAGCCAGGTGAGCAGTTGCCAACAGAAGAAGTTGGAGACAGAGACGCAGGTGAGCAGCCTACGAATGTTAATGCTCTGCCTTAAGTTTAAGGTGTCATGAAGTATGCAAACGCTTTTATCAAACCAAAACTTTAATTTGCTTCAACGTTGCGCATACGCCACGTGTGCCCAAGGACAACATAAGCCGTATGTGCCAGTGTTTGTGTTGCCCAAGGCCATAAATTCTGCTGGGCTGGGGCACGTCGAAATTCAAATTTACTTCGTTGGCATAGAAATCATTCGTATGACTTTCGCCAGCTGCCCTGCCAAAGGATATTCTATAAGTCACAGGAGAGCCCACAAACAGTTCTCGGCCATCTGTGTCTTTTCGTTGTAGTATTTGTACTGATGACATGCAAATATAATGCTTATAAGACTTGAAATAAGTTGTAGACAAAACAGAAATGAGAGTAGTAACCAAATATGGCAAAGCCGCCGGTCAAAACAACAAATGAAACGCATGAGTTTACCCAAAAAAAAATCGAGCTTAAACATAAAAATTTTTTTTATAAAAGTCGAATGCCAGCGTTAGAATATGAATTGATTTGCATTATTTTTTTAATCTTTACTAACATTTTGAAGGCAGTCTTAAGCAAACTCTTTACGCCAGCAAATCGTGTATTGCAGAATGTATTTAAATATGTCACAAAATATAAATTAAGTTTGCATATTTGCAAAGAAGGGAATAAGGCTAATTTGGGTCTGTAGACCCGAGGGACAAGAAACGAGCCTGTTAGTGTGCCTGTTAACAATCTCCCAAAAGAATAAGCACTGATGACAATGGATCTGCTTTAAAATATTATTATACAAAATTTAACGCCCACTTTTCGACGTCAAGATACTCAAATTTTGACAGTTTTGAGTTTGTATTTAGCAGAATGGGGATGGCTTCTCTAGTTCACTTATCAGAGCAGAGTTAAATTAGTAATTATGATTAATCCTTAAATGTATGGCTGCCAATAAGCTTTGAAAAAAGTTAAATATAATAGTTTACTCAGAACTGAATAAAAAACGAAGCCAACGAACTAACCTGTTACAGCTTTCTGCTTATTACTTGGTTAACACATTGATAGCAAGTCAACTGGAGTGAATAAACCCTCTTATAGAATTCAATGTCAGCTCTCCAATGAAAAGAGAATCTGAATAAAAGGCTTTCACACAATGAGCATAAATGCCATACAATCTATTATGTGTAGGTATAAGCGATAGGTTTCATATTCAATCTGACATTGAACAACAATGTCAATTTTTCGCCTCTTTTCCACACCTCTGTTTCTGTTTCCCATATTTTTCAAAAGAACACGAAAATTCAATTGCTGCTGAGACGCCTCTTGATACAATTCAAGAAAATAAAAACTCCAACGATGATTTCAGCATGAAAATCCTTTTTCACAGCTTCTGCTGATCTCCTCTCCAGTCTCCAAAGGAGTCTGTCAGTTATCTGTCTGTTACCTCTTGAGTGAAATCCCTTCATTCCTTCCTCACGTTTCAGATTTTTCGTCAGCTACCGAGAATGAATTGTATTTTCGTTTCAAATTCACATCAATTTCCAAATCTGGCTTTTCTTTTACTCTGCCATCACCACAAAGGATGGTGCAAGTGGTGGCTGTCGACTGCCTGGTGGGGGCAATCGAAATAACATGTTTGGGTAATGTTTTTCATTGGAATGGGGAGGTGGCTATCAAATTGTTTTGCAGTTAAAATCGCTTGCAATCAATCCCCAAATTGCCAGTTGTTAAAATGATTAACGCTCTGTTGGGCTGATAGACTTTTATTCAGTCTACTCTACAACACCTGAGTGGTTGTTGTGGGCCAGGTATTAGAAGGAGGTAACCAATGCAAATCTTCTGTGGTTGTCCGAGCTCTTTAGGGTTCGCATTCCAATAAAAGGCATTTTAGGATATTGTGCAATTTGAAACTGGAATTTAAGCACATGGTTTCTCAATTAAGCAGTGGGTTTTAAATGAAAGCTGAGTTCAGGAAGACTAAAGCTTTATTGAACAAATTTCTTGTTTCTATTAGTAATTTTATAAGACTTCAGAAGAATTTTGTTTTGTTGAATTTTATCGAATTTACTCACACTACTTATGAACCTTTTTTGTATACACCAAATTAGCTTTTACAGATAATAAATAAATGTTACAGGAAATTTTTTCATTTACCTGACTTTATTTCTAGCTATCCGTCTGCCTGTCTGTCTATATTAATGTCTATAACCCTAGAAGAGCTATTCCAATATTCACTTTAATACAATACACCAAATATTTTAATCTCACTTTGCAGTTGTGTGTTTTTGTTTGATTCAGCAAATTGATTATGCGCCCTGTTGACTCTATATTCAAATCGTATGCCTTTTATTTCCCTTGTGCATTTAGTTTCGTTTCTTATTCGCTTTGTTTGCTTTCCAATTTGTCTTGCCAACGGCAACACAAAAGGAGTCAAAATGTCATAGAAATAATAGCCATCAACTTCTGCGGGCTGTTTACTTCAAATTTAACTTGTTTCACCAACAAAAACAAGCACAACTAATGGCTAATTGTTGTGTGAACTTGTGGGGCAGCAACTGAGTTCAACTTCGGGTCAGCCACAAGACAGTAATTTTAAATTCCCCATATTAAATCAAGTATTGCAAAGAAATTTTCTGCATTTAAGAAAGTGTCCCACATAAAATGTCACTGACTGACAGAATGAAAAACTGACACCATGACAGTCGCACAAGAAAGAGACGTTTCATTCTTCCTGAGGCTGACACTGAGCAATGTGCGCAAGTGTTGGCTCAACTTGACTCCCCTTCTGCCTCCTGGTTTGCCTTCTTGCAATATGAATGTGTCGCATGTGCTGCCTTCCTACAAACTTCCCTGCTCCCCTCTGCCTTACTGGGACAAACGACAACATCATTATTGCAGAGCATTTCCAGATGCTTGGTATGCAGCACCAGTAGCAGAAGTAGAAGCAAAAGAAGTACCAGCAACATCAGCTGCGCTTAAGGCACCCCCCATTTGTTTCTTTTTCATTTTGCGGATGCGATTGAACCACAAAATAGCAAAGCGACAGGCAACTATCTGCGAAATCACATTTAGCCAGGTTTCTTGTTAATGATGATGACAGCAAAAGGTGTTTCTGCTTATATTAGTGTTGTTGTTGCCTTCTACTTGACATTTTCAGCGACAGTCTACAGCCATATCAACACTGACATATGTCACTCCGAGTGTCGCTCCCACTCGGGCACACTCATAGTCAAAGGCAAAAACAACCACAGGAGACGACACGTGTTTGTCAGCGTGTCAAGCGGTCGAGTGCACAGCAGGACTGCAAAATATATAATACATACAACAAACATAATGTGGTATGTGGAATGCGGCATGTGGAATTTTCCTGATATGGATTGAAATATGTTAACAAATTGTCACAGATAGTTCGTGTTCGTGCTTTGTTGCCTAAATGTAGCTTTGCCTTCGTGTTCCATGCAAATAAAAAGTAACTAAAATCTTAAGGCGGTTTAAAGTTGTAACTGAATTAGCTTGTAAACAATGAATGCAAGTTCACTTTAGTTTGTAATAAAAGAGGCGTGGCAGACCCCTCTAAAAGTATATGAATATTTTCTACTTCAAAATTATATACAGATCGATGTTGATTTTTCCTATGTTACTTGCCATTTTTGTGACCAGGTCGGCGACGATATCATTATCGGTAATGATAATGATAATGATAAAATAGTTTATATTTTATTAATATAATATTACATTTGAATATTGATTGAATAATAATTTTGTAATATAAAAAATATTACTACATTTTTTATTCGTTGAAAATTTTCTAAGTTTGTAAATTTGTACCGGTAGGGAACGGTACAAGAACCGGGACCGAAAGGACAAACCCGAAATATAACATTTGATTCCACGATACTACGACAAATATGATCTTCTTCTAATTTCAGTGACGTCCAAGTGGAAGCACCATGCACCATCTAAGTGTTAAATTTGTTTTGATTTAACTGCGCAAACTCCACAAACGTCAAACGCCAGTTCTTGGCAGCGCTGCTTCTGCCGGTGTCGATAACGCTGCCTCTGTCGAGTATTTTGCCGTTAGCCGCTTCATACGAGACTTCAGTTATTTTGGGGCACTTGTACATAACGGAACGCTACACAAAAAAGTGTTAACGTATGCTTCAACGTAATGGCAACGTGTGGAACGTACGCGCAGCAATAACAAGAAAAATAACAAACAGAAACCATCCGGTATTATAATAAATGTTTGCATGTTTCAAAGACGCGTAAAAATAGCAAAAATCGAAGTGAACCAATAAATAAAGAATCAACGAACTGTGTGTCTTGTGTAAACAACAACAACTGTATAAAACAAATGTTTTTTTTGTTTTAATTCAGTTTAGTGTTTGAAGTAGAATAACAAAAGCAAGAGAGCTATGTATGCAATGCTAAAAAGCATGTCTAGTGATTTTTACAGTAATTTTAAATACGATTATATACATTGATAAAAGAAGCGTTCATTTTATCCGAACTAGTACCAATTGAAACATATAAGGACACAAAAAGCATTTTATATCGGTCTTGTAACGGTAACAGGGGTTTTCTAAGTTTCGGTATTGGAATACCGATGTGATTTCGGTTAAATTCGTTTTTAAAATCTTTACAACGGTATTTTCTAGCTTCAAGTCTTAATCACCGACCTAGTTCATTAATCGGTTTGTTAAAGGTTATTTCAGTTCAATTATCTCGATTTTGTAGTTGACTATAATAAATCAGTATATTTTTTGTTATGGTTTAAGTTACGGTTTGAGTTAAGGTTTAAGTCCCTGATACAAAAAATTTTTTTTTTGGCTCAGGCTCCTCGCGTTTTGCATCTCAAATTCATAATTTGTGTCCAACGAATGGCAACGGTCACGACGCGTTGCACATATCAAGGATTTTAACATATAATTATGCACATACGGATTTAACCTACTTGGCAACACATGGTGTATGAGCAATTTTTTAATTAAATGCTGAAATAACTCAGGCGTCAAAGGCTGCGAACTGTCAGACTCGCTTCTGTGACTCCTAATTATGCCGTTCAGTGCGTGTCCCAAAACGCAATAATATTTAAATATATTATGTATCCCATTGCAGCATGTTGATTATAGAGAAATGATTGTGTAAAAGAGTGTGTATAGTTACCATATTGTGAAAGCAATTAAACAAAATAAAGCGAATTTAACATCAATAAATTAATAAACAACGACTACGTCAACTTATAAATAATAGAGCTGACTAAAGATTAAATCACCACCATCTGGTTTATTCTCTACTATAAACGACTGACAAGTAAGTATTTAGCTATTGTGTACTTTCAAATGCATTAGCCTTATTATTCCCGTATTAAATGCCCAATTATTTATTCACTAAAGAAATTGCAAATATTTGAGTTTAATTTATTGTCAGCACAGCTGGAGGCAAACAGAAATCATTGGTAGGGGCCAAGTGCGTAAGCTACGAGTAGAAAATTTATTTATGGGTATTATTCAATAAATAAATTTTGTGTTTATTAACCATTTGCCTTGGAACAAAACAAAATTGTAAATTAAGAAATGAATAGTAAACAGAGTGAATAGAAACTATAAGTGTCATAAGTCTGCATCTATTCCAACATTTTTAAAAAGGCATTAGACTTTTAGATGTACTGGGATACCTCCACATAATAAAACATTTAAAATATATCTTCATTTAAATGTAGGAATGTCACTGAAGTGGAAGTGGTTATGCCTGATGAGCTCACAGAACTTCTAGCCGAAATCCTGAAATCAATCAGCATTTGCAGCTGTCGCAATTTGTATAGAAAGCAATTCATTTGCAAGCAATTGCCATATGAATCAATATGCAAATCTCACTATGTACACAAGTCCCAATTTGTCCGCTTTACCTACCCACCCTCCCTCATCGGCACTCTCTTTCTCTCTCTCTCTCTCTTTCTCTTTATCTGTTCTTCTTTATCTATTTGTGTGTCAGTTGGACTGTCATGCTGCCAATGTATCTGCCTGCCATTCAACCTTCAAATCCATGCCACCCATGCGGCACGTTGCCTTGTGCCTTCAGTTGGCATTTTGGTGTATTTAATTATCTGCCAATTCATCAGCGTGTTGTGTTTATATGTATTGTTTGCCTTTGCAGCAATGAAACGTCGAAACAATGAAACTGAAAGAAAATCTCACAGCAGTCGTTGTAATAATAATAAAAGCTTAATAAACAATAAAAAGAATGCAAAAACAGGCTGAATGTTGTTGGAAAATTACCATATGAGACCACATGTGAAGTGACAACAAAAACATCCATGACCACAGGAGGCAAAATAGGTCGGAAAGGTAGGCAGTCGGGAATACAAAGTGTTGCAAATACTGAGCTTAGTTTTAGCACCAGTCGTAATACATTAAACCCAAACCCGAACATTACGTATACGAAGTGTTTGCACAAGCATATAAGCAGGCAGTCACGTTTTTTTCCTTCTGTTTCAGTGTTGTTGCGTGACTTTTCCGAGTGTGTATGTCTGTACATGTTTGTATGGGTGTGTCACTTATCTGCCATCATAACAATTGTTGCGGCATTTCAGTGGCACTTAAATCGTGCGTTTTTCCATTTGCGGTCACTCTGAATTTGTACTCTAAAATCCTCGTTCTTTTCACTGCATACAGAATAATTACGCAAACATTTGAAAGTTATTAAAAAAAAGGTTTTTTTTAATACATGAAGTAAAGGTACAAAAATGACAGCCCAGCATTTTTAGATGATTCTGTTGGAACGATATTATATGAAGACCCACTTGTGTATTTTGTTTACTTTTCTTGCTTGCTAAATGTGTAATCCATCAATCTAAAAATCTATTCAACACAGTTGACATGCAGTTGTCTAAATATTTATGAGATTTTTCTATTATTCATTCACGATTGATAAAACTAATATCAGTTGTCAAAAATACATACATAACTAATTTATTCTTGTAATTTATTCAAACTAACTATTTCAGTTTTGACATATGGTACATTGTCTAACGGCTGTCACCACCCACTTAAATACATGAACAAACAAATCTGTGACAATTTGTTAACACATTTCAATTCATATGGGGAATATTTTACCTTATGGTATTATGTACGCTCCTGTCATGCACTCGACCGCTTGACACGCTGACAAACATGTGTCGCTTCCGGTTATAGTGTGTATATCTTAACATGTGGCACAAACTTCTCAGTCGCTCACATTTGTAGGGTTATAGTGCGAAGACGAAGAGTCACTCGGAGTGACATATGGGTGCGGTGATAAGACTGCTGACGAGAGCAGAAAATGTCAAGTAGAAGATAACAACAATACTAATATAAAGAGCAACACCTTTTGCTGTCATCATCATTAAAAAGAAACCTGGCAAAATTTGATTTTGTCTGATAGTTAGTTGCCTGTCGTTTTGTCACTTTGTGGTTCAATCGCTTCCGCAAGATGAAAAAGTGTATAACAGTCGAGTGCGCGACAGTATAATACCCTGTATCACTGTATGTAAAAAGTAAAAAGTGTACCTTAACATTTATTCAAACTAACACTGCGCTGATTAAGAATATACACTTTATACGGTCTGTCAATTGTTTACAAACTTTAAATACCCGCACAGGGTACACAAAAAAAAAACAAATGTGAGCACAGCTGCTGTTACTGTTTTTTCTTTCTGATTCTACTCCTGCTTTTCATGCTGGTGCTGCATACCAAGTGTCTGAAGTTGTTGCGTAATGATGATGTTGTCGTTTGTCCTAGGAAAGCAAAGGACAGGAGGACGACACATTCATGTTGCATACCCAGGAATGAAAGTTAGAAGACAGAAGGGGAGTCAAGTTGGGTCGACACTTGCGCACAGTGCAAAGTGTCTTGCTCGGAATGGAGCTGCAGGAGAAAAAAGAATAGACTGTTTGTTTCTTGTGCTACTGTCACAGTGTCATGTTGTCATTTTGTCAGTCAGTGGCATTTTATGTGGGACATTCTTTGAAATCTAGGCCTTTGCAAAACTTGATTTAAGAGTGGGAATTTAAAATGATTGTCCTATGTCAAACCCAAGGTTGAACTCAGTTACAGCCACACAAATGCACACATCAATTAGCCGTTAATTGTTCTTGTTATTGTTCTTGACCAAATTGGTGTAACAAGTTAACATAAGAGTAAACAGCCCGCAGAAGTTTATAGAAAACATTTACATGAATGACATTTTGATTTCCACTTTGTTGCTGCTGGCAACGCAAATATGCAAACAAACAAAGAGATGAGAGAAGGAAAATAAAAGAAAATGCACAAGGAAAAGTGAAGAATTTAATTTGAATGCTTGGTCAATAGGCCGAATATTTTGCTGATTCGTACAAAAATTCACATCTGCAAAGTGATATTGAAATATTTGAAATTCTTGAACTGTATCAAAGTAAATTAACCAAATAATCTTCCTAAGTGAACACTGTGTGTACTCAATTTGATTCCAAAAATAACATTTCCTCTTGCTCTGCTTACCTATCGTTAATGCTTTAATGTAAACAACACAAATTTGAGTAAACACTTGATTTAATTTTCGCATGAAACGCAGGTGCTTCCATATTGAATTTATCAAAGATTCGTAAATAGATATATTAGCCAGATGATGTGTTCTAAACTTTCAGAGCAGAGCGAAAAAGACAAATAATGTTCACTCAGTTAACTTTTCTATTTACGTTTATGAAATAATACTTCAAGTTGATTCGATGAAAAGGGCAATTCAAAGTAAATATTTTGCTGACCTAAGTTTTCATTTGAAAACCAGACTTAATGAAGCAACCATCCATTTTTATTGGTTCAAAGTCCTAAAATGCCGTTAAACACGATTGCGATCCTAAAAAGCTCAAAAAACCACAAGAAAATAACTGCATCAGACTTCAAATACCTGGCCGCAACAAATACTCAGGTGTTGCAGACTGAATACAAGTCTATCAGTCCAAACAGTGGACAACGGGCAACAGCCGATTGATTGCAAGCGATTTAAACTGCAAAACAATTTTCTAGCCAAATTCCCATTCCAATGAAAAACATTGCCCAAACATGATATTTCGATTGCCCCCACCAGGCATTCGACAGCCACCTCCTGGAAAAGAGGAAGAGAAAAAAAGGATTTGGAAATTGATGTAAAATTGAAACGAAAAATACAATTCATTCTTAGTAGCTAACGAAAGGAGGAAATGAAGGGATTTCCCACAAGAGGTAACAGAGGCAACTTTCTTTCAAAAACTGAAAAAAGCGAGAGCAGAGGCCACGAAAAGGATTTCATTCTAAGACTTTTTATTTTTTACATTGTACGAAGAGGCGTCTCAGCAGCGATTGAATTTTTGTGTTATGTTAAAAGAGGCGTGAAACGAGAAGAGGCGAAAAATTGTCAACGTTTCTCAATGTCATATTGAATATGGAACCTATTATGGTTTATACTTTTCGCATTCACATAACAGATTGTATTGCATTTATTCTCATTGTGCAAAGTCTTTTATTCAGTTCGTTCTTTTCCGTTGAGAGCTGTCATTGGGCTCTGAGAGAAGGTTTCTCACTCAAATTGTATTGAGAAGGGATCACAATAAACGGATTTATCGAATAATAAGCAGAGAGATACATCAGGTGGTTTTTGGTCCTGTTCAGTTCTATTCAGTCTAATCCATTTCGTTCTTTCATCAAAGCTCGTTGGCTCCGATAAGTCATAGGATTAATCAAAATAAATAAGTTAAACTCTTTGTAGCTAACTAAATTTGAGGTGCCTCATTCTGGTAAAGCTTTGGAATGTAAAGAATCTTGACACCGAGAAGATGCATGCCAGACCCAATCTTAGGAGATTGTTAATAGGGTGATTTATTGTTCCTTGTGACTTAAGAAATTTACAAACTTTTCTTACGTTCCGTAGTAAATTTAAAACGGTACTATAATGTACGATTTACTTATGCAAAGTGATTGCTTTAGATTAATTGTTTACATACTTACTTGTCAGGTAATATCAAGATCATGATAATTTGAGTAAGGATTATTGAAATTATGCAAATCAATTCATATTTCATATCTGACATTCAACTTTCATATTCATATTTATTTTTTTTATCTAGAAACTCGATTTTTTTTTGTTTGGAAAACTCATGCATATCATTTGTGTGTTTTGCCCGTCGGCTTTGTCATATTTATTATTATGTTTCCTTGTGTTCTTGTATCCGTTTTGCTCTTTTCTGCTTTGTATGCAGCCCAATTCAAGTCTGCTTATAAATTTGCATTTCATCAGAAGAAATACAACAGCTACAAAAAACAGCAACAGCTGGACGGGGGTTATAACTTCGAGTATATCCTTTGCCTGGGCAGTTGGCAAAAGTCATACGAATGATTTCTGTGCCAACGAAGTAAATTTGAATTTCGACGTGTCCCAGTCTGCTAAATTTATGGCTTTCGGCAACACAAACACTGACACAAACACATACACATACGGCTTATGTCCTTGGGCACACGTGGCGTATGCGCAACTTTGAAGCAAATTAAAGTTTTGGTTTGATAAAAGCGTTTGCATACTTCATGACACCTTAAACTTAAGGCAGAGCATTAACATTCGTAGGCTGCTCACCTGCGTCTCTGTCTCCGACTTCTTCTGTTGGCAACTGCTCACCTGGCTGCACTTTAATTTGCATATTTAATGCCGCCTTGCAGTGATCCCTTCTTTCCGACTAGACTTTGAGCTGCCGCCACAACAAAATCCCGTTTAGACTCAGTCCAAGTCTATCCGAGTAGTATAATGTCGACTCTCCACTTGATACAATATGTGTGTGTGTTTTTAGGGGATTTTCACATGCAAAGCACAAAGCACTTAAGCCAACGGGTCTGTAGTCTGTTTGCTGATACTCGAGACCTGGTAGGGCATAAGGAATATCCTAACTATTATTATTGTCGCCTGCTGAATTATTCAGCCTGTCGTAAAATTCATGCCTGCGCTATTTTCGCTTTCTGAATGATATTTTAAATATTAAAATGGTTCGACGTTAATGGAGACTGTAGCTTAAAGAAGGGGAAACGAGAAGAGCTCCTCCATAACTATTACGAGTTGCATGCACCAGCTGAAGGGTCCATTTGGAAAGGCGCCAAAAGCCATCGCATTTCTTGATTCCAGTCCAACTATTTTCGTTACAATTACGTACCCATTGTGTGCTCCTCACCGGCTGTTGCGGCAATCTCGGTCCGCAATAAAAGTCTTGGGCAGACTGTCAGATCCGTGGTGCACACTCTCTGACAATGATTTCGGGTGCGGCTTATTGGCTGCTAAGAGGACAATTGTTGACTGGTTGTATCACAGATGGAAGGGGAACAATTTAAACGCTTCATTTGTATGCCAGGGAGAAGTTTTCTAATTTTACAGCCTGCTGCTTTGATCATTGTTGTTGCTGTTGTCGTCGTTACTGTATCTATTGTAGCCCCTGGCGCTTGGAGGCGCAAATTGCGAACAAGTCGTGTGCTCAAGAGATTTAAATAAGTGCCTAGACAGAATACTCGTTGTAAAGAATTATAGCTTCCTGCAGCTGTTGATTGAGATATCCCTTATTTAATCGGAAATTGTCAAATTTAGTGTTCTTGTAATATCTGAAGAGTTTTTGTTTTAAAAGTCTTTATTAAAGTACAACAATTATGTAGTTGAAAGATTTTTTACACGTGCTAAGCACGTAACAGAGGAAATGAGTTCATTTGAAGTTCAAGACAGTTTCTGAAGACAATTACTTGCATTTACAGAATCAACTTCACAATGGTATCATTATGTGCTATATAATGTATTCAACACATTGTATTGATTCCTATTCGAATTTATTTATTTTATTCTTTGAACATGAAAACCTTTCAGTATTACGATGTATCGCATCTTATGCAAATAAAGATGTTTAACTTTAACTTCAACTGAAAGTTGTGGGTTAGGTAACTGAGTTGAAGACCAGATAAGAGGGGAAGGAAGAGGAGTATTTTTAAGGTCTGGCATAAAAAGTGCCAAGTGCCGTGGCATTAAAATGTAATTAGGATGTGATAACATACACAGACACATTCAAACGCATACCAGTTATGGAAGGCTCTTAACCGTAGCAAACACCAACTTATTTATGGCCCTTGTCTGCTCCGAACAGGCAGGAAAAGTAGCAGTTGCAGGAGGGACCGGGACATGTGTTTTTGGCAACATAATGCGTGAATTTTTTTATTGTAAACGAGAGCATATAGCACACTTCAGTGTCGGCACATAAATCTTATTTTTATGTTGCTGTGGTTACCTGAAAGCTAAAGTGAAGTAAGTAAGCAGCAGAGGAGTACTTTCAGCAGACACTGTAGACTTGCTAATTAGTTAAATTGTGCATTAAAAGTGAAAGGTATTTATCTGGTAAATCAATTAAGCTGCAATTAATTGATAAATTGCGTATACGCAATGTGGTAAGAGGGTCAATGGATAGTTATATCCCACATGTTGAATTATGAGTAGGAAGTAAGGAGTATAAGTAAGACTGGGACCATGTGGTGTGAGTTTGGTGAGCTCATTTGCAATGTAGTTTACGGTTTCATTTCAGCACTCCTGGCGAGGGGGTAACACAAGCAAAGTTCCTTCATTCGAACTCCTTTGTCCGAAGCCTGCTCAGTCAATTTAACTGTTTCTGTCATTAGCTCAGTAGGAGTTCATTGTATGTAAACCTACGAGCCATTAGTCAACTGCCAAGACACAGACTGAATCACGTATCCCAATGTTCGACTACCCCTGCTTCTGGCCCCAACCTATGGTTATTGGCGAATGCCATTATTAATGATGCAATTGACATGCTTCGAGCGCAGTCGGAGTCAAAGACAGCTCAAGAAATATAACATTACGTTAAAGCTGCCACAGATGGGAGCAGCAAAATCAAAAATTCAACAAAATGTTGCAGATTTGCAGTCCCTTGTACGTGGACTACTCAAGTTTCTGTTGTCAACCCCTTCAAAGAACTCTGATAAAGCGAATCAAGTGTTAAGAGAGCTGCATTTTTTATTGAACGAATTGCATTTAGGTGAGCTTTGATATACTCTAACTTTTAGCCCCATTCCACGAGGATTTTTCTGTTTACATTTTTTAATTTTTCGTTGTTGTCAACAGTTTTTGTTTACGTTTCCATTTTTGCCTCTTATATTGTCTCTGTGTCTGTGTGTGTGTAAATGTTGCGCCTGTTGGCATGCCACAGTTTCTGTATACTTCTGTTTTGTTTTGTTTGTTTTCTTTGTTTAGTAAATAGTTTCCCAATTTGTTGTTGCTTTTGCTTTGCGTGCTTTTTTTCTTTTTCACTTCCCCCGCGTCCAATTCTAAAAGAAAATTGTATACGTGTTGCTTGAGGTAATCGACGTAATTTTCGTTGTTTTGGTTCTTAGAAGTTATTTGGTTAGCCCACAAACTTTGTCCAGAGACAGTTCCTTCTGATTCTCTCTTGTAGTTATGTCTGGTTATAATAGTTAAATATTCACCTGATACAAACACTCAAGAGATTGTCAATAAAATCAAATTGTGCCATAAAATGGCTAGTCTTTTGGATTCTGCGTTGCTAGCTTGTCAAAGAAGGAACTAAGGTATTAAAGCAAACAACACACTAGAGACTAAAGAGGACATGAAATTTGCATGCAGGGCAGCAGCTCAATTTTTAAAATGGCTAACGAAGAAGAAGGTCAAAGATTGAGAGAGTCAGCAAAACATGTAAACAATAATAGAAACAGATGGGACAAAAAAAAAATTTGATATATGTATATAAGGAATAATAAGAAACCTACCGTGAAATAAGTAAATGAATACTCATTTACAAAGTAGCTCCTTGACAATAACTACTTTGTAAATTAAAACGAGATATTTTCCAATTGAACTCAAAGCAAAGTTGCAAATTCCAACAATTCTTACCACATTCATGACATTTCTCAACATTTTCACATATTTTTTCTGTAAATTACAATGGCGTGAAAGCTGCGGCAATTTTACACAAGCAAACATGTTAGCTTTTCACTCGAAAAGCAAAGAAAAACATCAAGGAGATGCTGGAGATGTTGTTTTGTTTTTGTTATATCAGTTGCAATGTCAACAAGCAAAGCTGCAGAGTAAACAAAGGAAAAGACATCTGCTGGCAAAGGAAATAAAAAAGAAAGCATGAATATGTGAAGGGAAGGAAGGATATAACGTGTGCATGATGTGTCCTGATAAGCAGCTGCTAGTTGCGCATTAGCCAAACACCCTACTCGGATCCTCCATTCTTTTAGCCTTTCTATCCCCATGTCTAAGCCATAAAAAATAGATGGCGTGCAAAATGGCGTGTTTCGTTGTGCTCGTTGCAAGTAAATCTAATTTTGGGGTGCCCCACAATGTGGAATACTCTCTTGCTTGAGTGTATTCATATACTCATACTCAAATGGTGCTCATACACATCATGTAAATAAACGAACTCGCGTGTGATGCACTTTATCAATTGTTGGTGAATTCCCACACGCAAATGAATTCAAAATTCAATTTTTCAATGCAATTTTCCGTTTCGGCAGAAACCACGTTGTGCGTTATTCTCGAACATGCATGATGTAGTATTCAGTTTCTATTGCTTCTCCGAAAAAGTGCAACGGAAATTACGCATACGCACTCCTACAATAGTCTATTGACATTTTCCGCTTAACAGCTGAGTTCATCGCTTTGTTTGATGTGTTTTTCAGGCGCCTAATTGTGCGTGCCAGCGACAACAAAGAACCACCGTCTAACCCACTGAATGGCAATCACAGCACATAGTCAACATCGCCATGGGACCCACAACTGATCCTTTCAGCTAGGTGCACTTCACTCAACACACACTCTGCAGTTGTTGCTTTTTAGCTTTTTATGGAAATGACATAGAAATTGTTCAACATTTTTGTCGCTACCAGTCAGAATTAGCGTTTGTTGGCCCTAAGAGCATTTTGAAAGCCTTTCTGTTTGACTCGCAAAGTCGAGAATTAGTGGAAAAGATTGCGTGAATCTTAGAGATTTTTATTTACACATTATTTAAAATTTAATATTTTACTTTAACAAAAACATAGCAGACAGATGAGACAGCTGACGTTGTTATTGCTCATTTGTAGTCCAAGTTCACTGCACTTTATCGATTTTCACTAAATCAATAAAAACAAATTTAACTCAACATTGTTGTGAATTCATTAAAACCAAACCGTCATTTTCAATCTGTTTAACTGCCGTTAATAGTTTTTTTTATTTTTAAAGAGGGATCTTTTGTTTTACATACCCCTAGAGTATTATTATTAGTATTATTCTTCACAATTCCACACAAATTAGTTGAGTTCGACAAGAACTTATATCCCATTTGTCGTAGTTTAAGTTAACAGAGTCAACTAAACAGACAATCCTTAACAAGTTCATTTAGCAGTCGACTTCAAACAAGCCCCAGGAGCAGCTACCTCTATTCTTGTCAAGCTCATTAATAGTGTTCAGGCAGGAATGAAAAATGATATGGTTACCCAACAGAGATATAGAGTAACCCAGAGAAGAGAAAGAGAAAACCATAAGTAAGCATACAATTTATGTGTGATGAAGCCAAAAATCTACATTTTAATTTGCAACAAGCTGCACAAACTTTCTTGCAAGTACTTAGGGATTGTGGCAGGACATTAATCTGCTGTATCATGTATGTGTTGCCTTTTCTGTTGCTTTCGCTAGTTTAGTTAGTTCCACAACAGTTTCTCATGTCGATTTTCCCCATTCTTCTCTTCTTCCGTTTTTACTCTTTCCGTCATGTGTTCTCAGTTTTTCTTGCTGCCCAATTACAAAAGTTTGCAGCTTTTTTATTGTATGTTGTGTTTTAGTTTTTGTACTGTTTGCTTTTGCCTCTTGCTGCATTTTATATTTTTTTCTCATTTCCTTCTTCCTTGTTTCTGCTTAGTCACACTTCAGCGCATTTAAACTTTTTACGGTCAACTAGGGATGAGTGTGTTGTCCTGCTTGTTTGTAGGTTCCTTCTTCTTTCCTTTTATATATACAATATGTATTCTTTCTTTTCTCCCAAGTTTCGGTTGCCATTTGACGCTTGACCTGCCTTCGCTTTTGGTTTTGCTGGACAGCTACACAGCCCAGATCAACCCTTTTAATGGGCCCATAAACTGACCCAAGTTATTTTCCAATAAACTTTTATGCCTTGTGTAGATTTTACTAGAAACCTCAGGCCAAGCAAACATAATTAGCCATAAAGTAACTATTTTAATTATGTGATTGATTTTTTCATACGTTACTGAGAGAAGTAATGTACGACAGTTTATCACAAAATATATCATCCGCTGAAAAGTTTATTGACAACTTTCAACTAGCTGGTTCATGTTTTCCACCTAATTGCTATTTGCTTGTACAATTCACTTTGAACTAAACTGACAGGAGTGAGTTCCCCTATCCTATTTTCCATGAAAACAACCTTTCTCTCACTCTCCAGCTCCCTTCTGTCAGCGGATTGCAGCTACTTCCGTTTGTTGCCAATCCCACGCACGTTCTGGCCATAAAACGCAACGTACTAAGCCAATGTCAGAGTGTTTATAATTGAAACTTGCCAAGAGCAGAACAGGATGAGGTTCAGAATGAAAAAGGATAGAGTAAGCGGGAAGAGAACAGAACTAAAGTAAAGCAAAACAGTTAACTGAAAGGTGAGTCCATGTCCGAATCATTTCCCCCGCAGCGGATATAAAGCGATTTGACTTGGTGACAACATCATTTCCTCAGGGCGTCGCAATAAAATTGGAACGGTGAAGGCGTTGCAGTGTAAACAGCTCGGTGGGGACAAAGAATAATGAGCACTTGAATTGCTGTCATTAATAAGGCGACAATCAGAGTTACCCAGTTTAAAGCTCTGTTCCATTTTGATAAACTGTTTGACATCGCCTACGTGCCTCTAAAAAGTACGAAGAGAGACTAAGGATAATCACCCCACAGCCTAATGTGAATTGAAAGATAGAGGAGAAAGGGAAGTAGCACGGAACGAGCTCATTAAGAATGAAAAATTAGTTGGACAAATGACGATCTAACAGAGAAGGTGGACTCAGCTGGATGAACCACTTAGCACAGTTGTCGAATCCCTGTTGATAATGGAATAATATGTAAAGCAGTCTAGATGACATTATAAAGTCGTGAAAAGAAAAACATTTACCAAAGAAATTCCTTTGAGACTTTGATTAAATGAATTTGTTGGCTGTTAAAAAAGTTTGCGGTGATTTATATTTCGTTTCTAAAAATTTATTTGTTGCCTCTGAAAAAGTTCATCCAGAAGAGCCAAGGTAGTCATATGTATGCCACATATAAATCATATTTAATGGACTTTGCTTATATGCAGAGGGAAAAGGGGTTACGGTGTAACGGGCTGATGAGAAATTACGAAGAGCCTTCTGATATTTTGTCTGTAGATGAAAGGAAGTCTGAAAGGGATAACAGCTGTAGGAAGTGCTCAACTTGACTCACCAATTTGCTTTGTGTAAATTGCTTCCGTTGTTGTTTCATGCTTTTCAAGCAAAGTAAGCGGGATGAGGTGACTTTTGAATTATGCCGAGAAAGTAGAAGAAGCCAGACGTAAATACACTGAGAGATTCTTCCGAAGAAGTCCTTTCATTTTCATTGACAAACATTTTAAAGATATGCCGATGATTAAAGTCGATCTACACTTTCCTGGAAATACAAATTACAGACCCAAATATAACAATATTGTTACCTCATTCCTTTTACCACCTAATTCACAAACAACGGGTCGCACAATTAGATATAAAACGCAGCTTTTGCTGACGGTTAATGAATTTTTAACGGAATAAATATTTAAATTTGTGCTCATTTTATTGTCCTGCTTTTGTTTCAATTGTTTTCCTTGGCTTTGTTTTATTTGGCAGCTCGTTTAATTCTTGATTTCCTACATTTGGCGCCTGTTTTGCTTTTGTTTTTCCATGGCATTTTCCTTTTGTTTATACTTATAATGCTTTCTACTGAATTCTGTAAACAGGCTAAAATTGTGTAGTTAATTAAAGATATACGCTAAATATGTACACACGTTTTGAGTTCTAATTAAAGAACATGATGTTGATCCAATTGTAGTATTGTGTTGTATTGTATTAAGTATAATATAGCCCATTTGGCTTAGTCATTCCGTTAGAGAGTTCTACCCGCCCTATAAGTCTCTTTCAGTTGGACCACTCAGTAGCCAAGTAATTGTTTACTTAATGCGAAATACAGCTTTCGAAAATGTGGCTTAAATTCTCAAAAAAATTTAGTGGAAATCAAATTTTTGCACCATTGGAATTTTCTTTCAGTTTGTTTGCTTGTCAATGAACTAACCTGGATGAACCTTTCCTTGAAATTTAAAAAGAAAATGTAGATATGCGTAAATGTACCCATTGATACTTAACCGGACATTTACAATGATTTTAACGAACCCACCATAAAAATGTGTTATTATACAAACAAGAAACCACACGACAATCAGTTTTTCATATAAATATCTTGAGAGTTTCAGGGAAACCTCCTTGTTGAATTTTCTATCTTTCGGTAAGGCCATCTGCCACCAATTTCGTTTCAGTATTTGACTTTGGTTTGCTTTCTCTTTGCAGGCACCGCTGGGATAATGCATTAGACAAGCAAGCTGAAAGACTTGGTAAATATAATTTAGCAAGTTATTAAGGCAGAATGAAGGAAGCTTTGTGGAGGGACTGCTTATCTGGGCTGGGTAAATATTATAAGCAAACAGAGCACAGCGAGTGAATTATACGTAATGCTATTTACCAAATTGTGTAGGAGTGTGTGGTGTTTGTATATGTGTGACAACGAATTAACGGTTCAAGTGTACCAGATGACAGAGATTTATGTCTGTTTCCTCTACAGATTTCAGTCTGTCAGCAACAGGAGCCATGCATAACTTTATTCTTACAGTCCTCAGCAAGAGGTCACTTGTAGAGAGGTTTCCTCCAACTATCTGCGTACTCAGATCCTTGTCTGCCCACACATTGTTCATCTTAACTTTGCTACAAATTGGAAGCATGTCCTGCTGTTGCATACAGACAAAAGTCTTGTTCGACATATTATGGGTCATATATGAAATGTTCCAGTTGCATCCTGCTGTTTTCCCTTCCGCGCTTGCATGTTCTGCCATGCGTATTCTATAAATGAATGCAGGAATTTTCAATTTAAATTGCATTAAATTTACACCCGAAACAGAAAGCGAAAAACGGGCGAGGGGGAAACCGACAACAGCCGCAACATATCCTCTGCGTTCCCCCAAAAGTGTTGAATATCCGCAGGGGTCGCCCAGGCGGATTCATATTTCTTTACAATGGCGAATTCGACAATCAATTCTATTCATTAAATTGGCTGATGTTGCTGCTAATTGGCTGGGTAAGCGAGATTGTTCTTTTAAATATGTTATGGATTCTGTAATTCCCCAACTAAAGCGATTCGTATCATCGGTTGAAACCCACCTAATTTTAGACATTTATGATTCCATTCCCTCACAATAATATTTGAAAATACCCACAGACACGCTCGCGGAGCACGTAGCCTAATCATATAATATCACAGAGTTAATAAAAATCAGTTAAAATCACGTTAAGTATGCGTTTTCTTTCATCCCTTGTCCTTTTTACACGAGGGAATTCATTTCCCTGCATGAGAATTCGTTGCTCTCACTTCCAAAGGCTCCTTAGTCAACCGTTTTGATTTACGTGTCAGCTTCAGATGCTGTGCGTATACGTGATCCTTAACAAGCAAATTTTGGTATGGTGGCCATGGAGAAACATAAGGCGAAGTGCCAAAAATCAGAGTGTACATAATAAAAGTAATTTTTAACATTAAATTTATAAAAGCGTAATGAATACATTTGCCACACTTTGTTATCCTTTTTATATTTTAATCTGCAAATTGTTTTGGGGTTTGGTCTTGGTTTACGTTCGTTAGCTTGTGGTAGAGAACTTTCGCTTCAACTCACCGCTCTGTTGGTTTTATGAAAGAAGTCAGAAAGTAACTAAGGTTTATGCACTGATGCAAATGAAGATAATTATCATCTCTATTGCATCTTTCACTGAAAACGAATAAAATACAATCTGTGTGATTCAATGCAGCATCTACAAACTAACTACAAATCCTTTTTGTTGCCATTATTCAGAACTGCAGGCGATGATATATAACATTGATGACTTCATGTGATTTCCGATTTTAGCTGAACTTCGTTAAGTCTCCAGAATGTTAGCCATAGCCATTTAATAACACTTTGTTCGGCCTCAGCCATCGCACTTTGCTCTTGTTTTTCACTCTCTATACACACTTGCAATTTGCCAATTATGTTTCTTTCAGCTTCTCTTCTACCTCTTCCTTTTTGTAGCTGCTGTCTGGCCAGCAAATAAAACCGCATCCTGCTGTAATTGTTGACCTGTCGTGTTGCCCAGGAGACACGCTCTACTGCACACAGTCAGCTAAAAATGTCAGTCTCGCATTGCAGCTCCTGTCCTTGTGAACTGTTGACTCTCCTGTCCCTGAACAGGTGGAACAGATGCAGCTTTGTGACATGAGTTAGTAGTTTGAATTTCAGCGATGACCCCACATACCGGGAACACCACCATATGTATAGTACTCTTATGGATGAGTGTTGGTCTGGATACCTAACTTCGAGAGAATCTGACCATCATGCTCGCATGTAAAAGTGTCAATCATACGCCCCGTATCTCCTAACGATGTCTCGCACCATTGTTTGTGTCATTATGATTATCGTTATTGTTATCCCATTCTCCCCAAGTCAGCTCGTTTTTCATTTTGTCCTCTTACCACATAACATAATAAAAAGGAAATATTTCCATGCTTGTTGCCTTTGTTGGCTCTGGAATTTTTACTGTTTTGATTTTTGTTATTTAAAAAAGGCACATAATAAAAATAATAATGAAAATAACTCGACAGAGTTTTCATTGTGCTGTTATTGTAGTTGGCATCCGCTAAAACCACAAAAAAGCAGCAAATTGAAATTTAATAACAATTATTAATTTGATGCATTTTTGATGATGTGGCAAAAGTATTTTTGTTGTTATTCAAATTTAAATTGATGACATAGCGGTTGATTTTGTGTTGCCTTTGTATTTAATTCAATCGAACATTTTCTTTTAAAAAGGTTAGAATGCACTTAAATATTTAGGGCTGTCAAACCAGAAATAAAATTGTTGTTTTACTTAAAGTAAAAAAGCGTGTATAAAAATAAAATAAAGTTACGCTGTCAAGCGCTAAAACATCAACGGCAACTCGTCAGAATAAGTGAAAATAAGCCAAACGGAAACTTAACAAGCCAAAGCTGTGAAATTTAACGCGTAAAACTTTGTGGCCAGTAGAATGATGCTCAAGTGGTTAAGCTGTTGCTTGTTTTAACTACAGAGAATATAAATTTTTGACAAGTAGCTGAAGCAAAGTTTAGGAAGAAACTCAAACTGTTTGATAAAACTAAGTTTCGAAAAAGGCAGCTCTTCTGGGCTTAAACAAGGGTTATGTTACCGTTAAATCGAACCAAGTGCCCCGAGAAATGCGTAATCTTTGAAGTACATCCTCTTAAGGTACATCAATGTCAAAACGACACATAAAAACACTCAATTATATTCGTAATATAAGCATGTCACAAACAACTGAAAGTAATGTGAATTACGTGTGCAATTTCTCACTTTATTGCTGCCTGTGCACATTATGTATACGCAGCATGAGCCGCACGCAGGTAAGTCATATGGGAAATCTCCATTGAAGCACGCAAATCAAAATCTTTTTTCATCTTAGCATTTGTAACAAACAAAAGAAGGAGAAGAAATCATCAACCACCAATCACTTAGTTTATTCTCCTCTTTCAGAAGTATTAACAATCGAAATTCGAACTCATCTGCTGGGTTTACTTTCCGCAATGTATTATTTATTTATTTCAAACCTTTCACACGACAGCCGCAATCACAATAGCTTGAGGCATTCGTCTCAACTTTGACATTACCTTGTCGTTTTTTATGCCTTGCCTTTTATTGCGTGCCATTACTTTAATATTCTTGTGCCTCCATTTCGATACTCTCCCTCTGCCTTGATAGCAATCGATGAAGCAGCTATGGGCGGGGTGAAATTGTGAGTTCGTTGGGTTCGTTGTACCCTCATATGAACACGATGATGGGCTGATGTGTGGCTGCCATTGAGCGCTGCCTGCCTTTAATGTATTTCAATTATTTTTATTGGCTTATTTCATATCATAAATTATAATGCCCTCTGTCCTTGGTTTACATATATTTTCAGCATTTTCTCGACACTTTTCCGTATTTTGCTTAACTTTCACTTGCCTCAAAACATTTTCACAGTTCTCTAGTGTTTTTTTCTTTTCCCTTGACTGTTCGTCGAGTATCCCTCCGAGTGCCCTCCATGCGAAACACATGTTGAGCCTTGTTTTTGGCATTGCCGCTTATTGAAAAACTTTGACTTTGACTTGGGCATTTTCTTCCTTCATCTTCTTGAGGCAAACTTTCAGTTAAACGGCAACAACTTTTCCGTCTTGCAGCATTTTATAATTTCATGGCATTTCTTCCATATTTTATTTAGCTGGTAAAACTTTATGGAGTTTATTATTCGTACCAAGTGCGCCTTAATTATTTCTGCATTTGCCACTAAGACAAATTGAATTGTCCTTTTACTGTAGTTGTTGCCCTTGTTATTTCAAATGTCTTAACTGAGAGTCTTAACTGCTTGGAATTTGTTTTCATATTGTTGAGTTTTATGCAAATGACAAGATATTAAGAGACTTTTACAGAGACTTGCAATTCCAAAGCCAAGGTTATGGGTTGGATTCTATTCAAAAGGATTTGCGTTCCTCAGTAATTTCGAAATTATTTTCTAATTTAGAGAACTGAGTGAGCATCGCGATTGCAATAAGAGTATACTCCAATGATTTCGTCTGTTCCACCATTAATCAAACCACGATCCATGTTTTTTGAATGCATTCATCCCTTTCCCTTCCCTTATTCCTATTCATTACTTATTCATTGCAATTTGGCACAGCTCCCCGTTGTGCTTGCCACTTTTAACACGCCGCATTGCATCCGCGACTCTATTACACAACTTTCTCCCCTTTCTCTCTTCCCTCTGACTTTTTGCACAATTTTAATTATCATGCCATCATCATCAACCTCATCATTGTTGTTGTAATTGTTGCAAGCTGCACCACAAATGCAATTTCCGTGCAAAATATTTGCACAAAGGCACAGAAACTTTCTCCTTCTTCGTGTTTCTCTCTGCAGTTGAACAAACTTGGGCAAATACTGCTAGTACCCGTCATAGTTTGTATGTGCCAAATAAGTGAAAGAAAAGGCATAAGTTTTTACTTCGAGTATGGGCTACACGAAATACGCTTTTCATTTAGCTGCTCACTGCTCCATACCCAAACTTCCTTTTTTTTCTTTTTTCTTTAAGCATTTAAAGTTCACAACTCTTAACAGTTACTTTGTGCATTGCATTCTTCGCGGCGTTTTGCGCACTTTGTAGATACTTTCAAGAGAAATGAGACGAAATTGTTGTGTGCCTTTTTCGCTGGTTAAAATTATAAGAAATATTCAGTGCGAAAAGTGGAAATAGAAAAACACAGCACACAGATAAACAAAGCTACGACAAGAAAAATTAACTGATGTAGTTTGCTTTTCCTTTCCTCTTCTTCATGCTCTTGTCGTATTTGTTGTCGCTTGTTTGCTGCATAACGACAAAATGCACTTTGTTTGATGAGCAACAGCGACATTCGCTTGGCCAACTGGATCTAGGTTTGGAAAATGCCAATAAGGAACGTGCAAACAGATATAAACAAGGGCAGACAGCCCTTACTTTAAAGCGGGCCACAAACATGGATAATTCCAACTGACAGACGGCTTTTCTTTCCTTTCCTTTCGTTTTGCTGCTGCTTTTCCGAATTCTGTAAATCAGCTTCCTGAAAAAATAATGAGAAATTATTGGCGCAATGCGCCTTGAGTCGACCAAATGTCGCAGTCGTTCCGTCAGACTGACACAAATGGTTGTGGACAGATCATATTACGTATACGTCACGGATACAATGAAAGGAACTTGCAATTCATTTTCACAGCATTATAGAAATTTACTTAACTTGAAGTCTAAAAGACATATATTCCGTCTGGAAAGTATAGAATGAATATTTACAATATATACTTTATCGTTTGCTTTGAATGCAAATTTCTTGGCAGAGAAGACACTTGAAATATTGCTACCTTATTTATTATCCGCGATAGTAACAAATGTTGTTCTTTAGGCAACAAAATCTGGGTCCATGCTGCCGTTTTACTTTTCATCGGCTTTGTGCAACATTGTGGCTACAACATGTAGTAAAAAGTTGCTTAAATTTACAGCCGAAGCATAAATTGAAAATGTTTCCTATCCTGTGTGGGAACTCAAATAATGCAACATTCTGTTCTCTTGTTAAAATTCATGCAGTTGCTTCACTCCTCATATCCCACAAGAACTATTCATGCAGAAATCCTCACGTTTCTGCCTAGTTTACATATTGCAGCCAGTCATCTGGGTCAATCAATTGTTGAGCTTTGGTTAACTGGGACACCTCAGCAGGTGTGGATTCTCTGCCTTTACCTTGAATACATTCTTATTTTATATCAAATGTCAAATTATCACACATCCACTTTAAAGTACAACACGCAGTGTACGTGAGGCGATTAGCTTAATTAGATGTGCAAATCCAAAACAAGACAAATCCCCTTCACAACTTGACAGATAAGCAGACAGATGTGAGAGGAAGAAGAGAAGCAGAGATTCTTATAATGTTTAAATATTTGCTTGGTAAGTGTGGTTGGGAGAGGCATCAAGTGACAGGAAACAGAATGAAAAACATCAACAAGGATACGCACATTCACATTCTCATCCAGAACCACAGAAACAAGATCTCTTTGTTGAGCCTTTAATACGCACTTAAGTATGTATGCGCTTGAGCACAATTTCCTTCAATTCTGTGTGAAATTTTAATTTTCTCACGCATACACATACATACAGGCAGCAACGTTTTTGATAAGCGCTTTAATTAGCTTAAGTTTTCATGTCGCCATTTTGTATTCCCTGTGAGTCCTTGGGTGCTCCCTGATGGGGTGACAACATCAAATTAATTGCCTTGTCGGTTAGTCTCTTCCTTTGCATGTGTATAGCCAAGTATTATCCTCTCTTGGTGTTCTCTTTTCTTTTTTCCCTCGGAAACTTTTCATTTGAGTTTAAGCTTTGCTGCCTTGAGGCAATGTGAGGCGACACCTGGCCCCTGGGTCACTCGCCCACTCGGTTTCTCACCTTTCTGACCCTTGCAGAGTTACACACTTGGGCACACACACACACACTCACGCAGTCTCATACGTATACATAAACAACAAGAATTTCAGTTCTTCAATCTGTCATTGAGTCATGTGGCAGAAGCCTCAGGAACTCAACTTTAAATTGAGTTTTCTTTGGAGAACTTTCCCCACACAAAGAGAAGACTTTTGAAGAATGTAATAGATAACTTCCCTTCTGGGCGTGGAACTCTGTATGGATGGGCTGATTGCTGTTTTGTTATTCATGGAATTGTTTAAAAATTTAGATTGCTACGAAACTTGCAAATGACATTTAGTGTCATTGTTCCTGTTGTTATATCAAGTCAAGTTCCACGCAGTTGACAGAGAAATCAGATTAAGAAGCTGACAGGACACCTAATCATTGTGTGTATTTTAAATATTGGCACTTAACTATACAAATATATACAAACTAAAACAGTTTACCCTCCCAGTATTTGCCATTATTTTCTTCGATATTTAATCGCATTAAATTTTCTTGGACCATTTAGAAGTATGAGCAAGGCACACACTTCAAGCTAATGAAAAAAGCCTCTTAAAATTCCACGTAAAAATGAGAACATCCGAACAACAACAAAGTATTTGTAGGCATAATTTAATTAATTAGAAGGAAGCCCTAACCCCAATCCTGTCCTTATCTCTATTCCCTGTATTATGTCAATTAGTTGAGAACCACAGCTGGGACTTTGTAAATGAAACCTGAAGTACAGCAATTCATTTAGGACATCTTTGCGTGCCAAGCACGTACCCTTCCTCCCTATTCCCTCTTCTCTTAACTTTGGACGTTAGCAACGCGATAAAACTGTAAAGTGAAGCCAATTCATTAATTTAGCTGGCCAACAAACTGAAGAAACAGGATAACCACACAGTTAGATGAATTGTTGGCCAGAAAGCACTCTCAAACATTGGTCAACTTTACCTTTTGGGTGCATGGCTCTGTCTGAATTACCTTTGTTTTCTATTGGCTCTGTCTGAGCTTTCGTGGAATTGACATCATGAGAATGAACTTTCCTATGAAACCTCTTTGTTGTTCAGCCAACAGCAAGTGAACAACCTCGTTTGGGCAGTGAACCGTGTGAACAGCAAAAGGAAACAACAAAAGGCGTACAGGAGGATTCAAATCGATTCACTCACTGCCAGCAGTAGCACTTGTTAATTAGCAAACACATTTAGCACT